>JBBGZY010000277.1:12597500-12630860 GCA_037952925.1 Lithobates clamitans | reverse complement strand
CCCTCTCTCTCTCCCCTCCCTCCTTCTCTCTCCCCCTCCCCTCTTCCCCTCCCTCTCTCTCTCCCTCCCTCTCTCCCTCTCTCTCCCTCTCTTCCTCTCCCTCTCCCTCTCTTCCCCTCCCTCTCCCTCTCTTCCTCTCCCTCTCCCTCCCTCTCACCCTCTCTCACCCCCCCTCTCTCTCTACGCTGGGATACCCCCACTCTCCTTCTTTTGTGGTTGTGGAATGATTCCGTGACACCCCCTTCCCATTCTCCCAAGGCACAGGGGAAAATCCTAGAGGGGTTGTCACCTTGCTGGGTCCCAGATGTTGTATTGGCTGCATATGTCTGATGGGTGAGGAGGGTGCCCTGGAAGTGGTGCTGATCGCCTGTGTGCTAAATTTTGCCTAAGGCCTCACAAAGCCTAGAGCCGCCTCTGGGGTCTAGTATCACAAATTAAACCATAAGTGTCTCCTGTGAAAGTATACAAACTGTGTATGGTAACTAATAAAAAATAGGTTAAATGTTACTAAAAATGTGAGATATATATGTGGATGTATAGGTTAGTGATATACACATGTGAATAATGTTATCTATAACAACAATCCAACATAATCTATACACAGTGTCAATGTAAATGATACTGTAGCTTTGAAGGATCAATAATAAATATCACCCCTAAAGGGGAAAAAATGAGTCCACATAAACGTGTGTCAAATGCACATATGAATGGCTCCAATGTCTTCTACATCCATATAAAGTTTATTTGATCGGTGTATTCAATATTGAAAGTAGATATTCAAATAATACTGATCAAAACTTCAAAAGTAATAAAAGAAAAGTTTTGGGTACCCTTACCGGAACAGGTGGACTCACACACCAGAGGGGGTGAGTCAAACGAGCTTGTACCGGAATTCGGTAGATGGAGAGGTTAGCCCAAAGAGTGTAGATGTAGAGCTGTATATGATGGGAGGTCCGTGGGAGACCTTAGCTATTACTCACCAACAATCAGATATAGAAGTTACTGGTTTGAAACCTCTATGATTGTGAAGCTGTAGCAGGAATACCAGCCCCGATCTCCAATTCGCTTATAAATGGTGGAAATTCCCCAAAGAAAAAAAGAAAAAGTGCCTCCATATAGTATAAATCCGCATGGGGAAATTTATTTTAAAAAATAATTTCTGACTCCCAAACAAACAGGGGCAGAATGAAAATCAGACAGGATAAAAAGCGCTATACAAATTTGTGGCTCAGCAAGCATATCAAACCCGATGCGTTTTGTCTGCAAAGACTTCAACTGGGGTATATGCTTGCTTGCTTGCCACTGATATGCTCATTTATATAAAAAATATAATACAAACTTTAAACACCTGCTATCGCCATGTGGAATCTAACTTCCGGGTTTACGAAAACAGCATCGGTGTCATCATCATGTGGTAAAAATAAACCAATGAGGAATGGATCGGTGACCAACAAAGCCAGACCTCAGTATCACTATCTAATAGGGTCGATTGTTGACCATGCAGCAAACGTGAGCGGTCACGTGCAATCGGTTGTTCATACCGATTGCACGTGACCTCTCACAATTGCCTTCCAACTACACTCAGAAACATCTGACCCCCCTGGTCGCTATCTCATCATAGTGTGTGATATCAACACTACCCGATATACATTAGTGAACCTTTATGTCCCTAATAAGCTCCAAGTTAGATTCCTGAATGGGTTGATAAAAAAAGTAAAGCGGATACAACAAGGATCCCTTATAGTGTGCGGGGACTTCAATATCGTACCTGACCCACGAATGGACTCCACGTCAACACCCTTTAAAAGGACACCATCTTTGGCATCCTTCTTACAGTCACATGACTTGTATGACGCCTGGCGTTGTACCCATGCCAGAGAAAGGGACTTCTCATTTTATCCCCATAGACATTGTACGTACACAAGGATTGATTTGTTTCTGATGGATAAGTGGCTGCTGCAAAAGGTAACTCAAACCAAAATTAACAACAGAACATGGTTGGACCATGCTTCCGTCCTCCTCACGTTAGGGGATGCATTTCTTAACAATAGTGCCTATGTGTGGGGCTCTAACTCTCAAGTAATACAAAACACAATAACTAAAAAAATCCTAGAGGGTCACTTGTCCGATTACTTTCAAATCAATTCCTCTTCTACCGACAACCCATTTGTACTGTGGAATGCCCACAAGGCGTACATTAGGGGTATGTTTATTCAATTAGGCACATGGATCAAAAAGCAGAGGCAGCAGTGACTCTTAACCTTACTCTCAGAAATTGGCACCCTAGAAGCTCAAAACAAAAAAACCCTACCCCCCCCATTAGCGCAAAACTTACTACCTTGAGACATGACCTTAGACTAGCTTTACTTCAATCCTTTGAACAAACCGAGAAAAGGATGAAAATATTCTTCTATTCTGCTAGTAATAAAGCAGGGAAATCCCTCGCTCGCAAATTGCAGGGACAACACTTTAAAACCAAAATATCACATCTCATTAACCCTAAGTCTAAACAAAAGGTGTTTGACCCTCAAAGCGTTGCGGATGCCTTTAGCGATTATTATGGGTCTCTCTACAATTTAAACCAAAATAGCTTCATCGCACAACCATCTCAATCAGATGTAGAAAACTTTCTGACAGACATCAAACTACCTCAACTCTCCCCTTTACAACTACAGAAGTTAAACTCCTTCTCCCTGACTGAAATAGTGAAGGTTATAAACAATCACCCAAGTAACAAATCCCCAGGGCCGGATGGACTCACAGGGGAATCTTACAAGAATTTTAAACTAACCCTAGGACCATACCTCCTCAGGGTGTATTATGCCGTGGCTGCCTCTGCTTCCTTTCCACCTGAAATGTTAGAAGCGTTGATAGTAACATTGCCTAAACCAGGTAAGACACCGGATGTTCCCCCAAATTTTTAGGCCTATATCCTTTTTAAACAATGACCTAAAGATTTATGCCAAAATGATAGCATTAAGATTAGTGGACATACTACCCACTAATTGACCCAGATCAATCTGGATTCACCAAGGGCAGGCAAATGTCGGATGCCACCAGACGATTAATAGATATAATTCATCTTGCCAAGAAAAGACAGACGCCTTCTCTGCATCTAGCTCTAGATGCAGAGAAGGCGTTTGACAGGCTTGTACCTAAAAAACACGTTGGAGAAATTTGCCCTATATACTTCTCCATCAGCCTGGGTGTATAAGTCAGACATGTTGTCCAAACCCTTTGGGATTACAAATGGTACTCGACAGTGGTGCCCACTATATCCCCTTATTTTTAATCTGTTAATGGAGCCATTAGCCGCTAGCATTAGACAAAACCCTGAAATACATGGTTTTATGATCAATAACCATACACACGTCATAAGTTGGAATAAGTTTCTAGTTCGAGTCGAACTCGTGTTTGACTTAAACATTGACTGTTCGCCTGTTCACCAAACAGCCAACAATTTGGGGTGTTCGCGGCAAATTTGAAAGCCGCAGAACACCCTTTAAAAGTCTATGGGAGAAATCAAAAGTGCTAATTTTAAAGGCTTATATGCATGGCATTGTCATAAAAAGTATTTGGGGACCTGGGTCCTGCCCCAGGGGACACGTATCAATGCAAAAAGAAGTTTTAAAAACAGATGTAACATAGATTGATGCACTCTGATACAAAGTTCAATCAATGTGAGAAAATAATTTTTTGTGCTAAAAAACCAATGTGAAAAAAATTGCTACCAAATCGCTAAAAAAATCGCATATACATAAAATCGCAAATATATGAAAAAATCGCAAATATTTAAAAACTGTGTTCCTCCAGTTATGCAAATCCACTGGAAGTGGTGCGATATCTCCAAAGTAAACTAAGCAACAATTGTGTATAGATATACTAAAAATGTGTTTGTAAATAGTAATCAATCCAAATTAGTGCCAATAAATAAACAAATTAGATACATTCCCTGTGATAAGTGTGGAATCCTCCGTAATAAAAAATAAACAAATGATATGCTTATAAAGGTGCAATACATATACAATTGATGAGTATAAATAGGTAAATAGTGCCAATAGAATCTGATTAAATATAGATGATTAAATTCATGAGATAGGATAAGTAACAGACGACAGCTCAATCCCCAGCAATCTGGGACATCTGGACTCCTGCAGCACTTATCTGTTAACCCTCTGAGCTATTTCTTCCACAGCCACAATGAATGGTAATTTTCTCAGTATCAAGTGGTTTTATGTAAAATAAACAAAGAGAGAAAACATTGCGCAATATTGTTATAATAAAAGTTCACAGGCAAAACAGCACAGTGATAAACTCACGTGTGCCTGACTTGTTTTAGGCATGCAGATAAGCAGATCTCAGCTGGCTTGTAAGGACAAGGCTTGCTGCTGATATGACTGATTTCTGATTGGGATTCTAAAACAAAGTTAATACTGCAGCTGCAGGAACAGATTCACAGGACTCAATCACTGTGTTTAAAATGTCCGTTCGGTGAAAAAGTTTATTACATGTTATTTTATACATAGATAAGAAAGGGGTGGTGTGAGATGTTATTAAAAACTAACAAATAGCAATATGTTATTATAAGCTAACAAATAGAAATATATTATTAAAAACTAGCGAATAGAACAATTGCAAAAGTAAAACCTTGGAAAGGGAGGGGGGAGTAGAGAGCGTTTAGTAGGAGAAGTGTCTGTGTGTTAGGTGAAGGTTACAGAACACATTTGAACAGAGAGAACAAAATGGATTCTCTTGTGCTTAAATGAACAGTACAATGAATGTCCATGTCATTTCCCCCCTTTTGTTTATTTGACACCATTCTTCTCCGCGTTACGTTCAGCCGATTGCTGGTAACTCCTGTTACATTGGCACAGAGAGACGGCGTCCTGTTCAGCTCTCTCCTAGCTTTCTCACAATAATGGGTTCATCAGGGCTGGTGGTACATTTGTTGGTACAGCGGGTAGTCACACAGAGGCATAGCCTGATGAGGAAGTAAATACCGTATATACTCGAGTATAAGTCGTTCCGAGTATAAGTCGAGGCCCTAATTTACCACCAAAAAATGGGAAAAACTTATTGACCCGAGTATAAGACGAAGGTGAGAAATGCACAGCTACTGTAAGTGGAAAAGAGGGTCAACAATGCCCATTTGCAGCCTCACTGTGCCCATTTGCAGCCATAGGTCCCCTGAACTTTAAACTCGGTAGTTAAGGGTTCCTAGATGCCCCCTAGCTGCAGCCAAAATTTGGGGTCTCTGAACCCAAAGGGTCCCTAAATGACATTGCAGCAGATGGACACAGTTGACCGAATTTGGGGCCCTGTATCTCAGGGCCACTTAGTGCTAAGAACCCCAAATTTGGTGTGCAAACCCTGTTGAACTAGCCCCATAAAATTTCCAAAGCTGGGATTTCTAGCACCAAGTGGCCCCGAGATACAGGGCCCCAAAAATCAGTTCAGAAAATGTCAAGCACTTTTCTGCAGCAGAGAATGACATTTTCCGAACCGATTTTGGGGCCCCGTATCTCGGGACCACTTAGTGCTAGGAACTTCAGCTTTGGATATGTTGTGGTACCAGGTCCACTGGGTTTGCACACCAAATTTGGGGTTCCTAGCACCAAGTGGCCCTGAGATATGGGGCCCCAAAATCGGTTCAGAAAATGTCAAGCACTTTTCTGCAGCAGAGAATGTCATTTTCCGAACCGATTTTGGGGCCCCGTATCTCGGGGCCACTTAGTGCTAGGAACTTTAGCTTTGGATATGTTGTGTTACCAGGTCCACTGGGTTTGCACACCAAATTTGGAGTTTCTAGCACCAAGTGGCCCTGAGATACGGGGCCCCAAAGTCGGTTCGGAAAATTAAATTTTTTGCTGCAGAAAAGTGCTTGACTTGAGTATAAGTCGAGGGGGGCACTTTCAGCACTAAAAAATGTGCTGAAAAATTCGACTTATACTCGAGTATATACGGTAACAAACATGAGAAATAGGAACATCACAATGTAAGCGCCTAGTTTCTGTAACCATGTTGCTATGCCATATAAAAAATCACCAAAACCTCCTAAACCCTGAAAGGGGTTCCATCCATCTTTAGCAATATCTCTGGCCTTATTCTGTAGTTCTCTTATCTTAGCAAGATGCCCTTTAATAATGTCCTCATTATCAGAAATGTATATACAACAGTCAGTGCGAAATATCTTACACATCCCACCTTGAGCTGCAGTGAGATAATTTAGCGTTAATCTGTGCTCTAATACTACTTTTTTAAGCTGAGCCATTTCTTCATTTAATAAACCTATATCAGTGGTAGTAAGGTTAATAATCTCATCTACAATTCTAGTGTAATTATTTAGTCTTTTCATTGCTTCAATTCCCCATCCTGTCCAGGAAGGGAACCATGACCATGCCATGTCACCTTCAGTGAACAGCTCTCTTTTGAACACTAAAGGGTATTCTGGACTTTGATCTGGTCGCACTGTATCTTTGCGAACAGCCAAAGCAGGTACTAACTTCCCAATGTAACATGTACCTGTAACATTAGTAGGAATCCAGGCGTAAGCTTTATTTCCACATATATAATATAACCCTCTACGTATGGACGGTATGCCTGCTCCTAAAAAACTGGAAGCAATAACATGGAATCTCAGGAAACCGATATTTTCACATATTGGGAACTGTGAGCAATTTGTACTATAAAGGGTTCTATTTAGTTCTGGATCTGGGATATAATAATATTGACCATAGTTTCCTCCATAAACTGTAATTTTTGCTCCAGTGCAATCTGAATTGCCCAACCGTCTACATTTAGTGTTAAACGGGCATGTAATGTTTAAACAAATCTGTGGAGTGTTTATCTGTTTCGAAACCATCAAAGTTACTGATCTGTGCTCATTAGCTGTGGAGACTATGTATGAGCCATTTATTCTGGTCCTGTTTAAATCAGTGAAATTGAGAGGCATTGCTATCATGGGTATTGTTCCTGTATGGGGATGTAAGTGAGAACACACCCAGCAGTTACTAGCGTTGCTATGGGTTGCATACAATTTTAACATTTGGATGAAAGGGTTATTTTTCCATGTCTCAGTTCTCACAAACAACAAAAAGAAAAGAAACATTATCATCTTTTTTTCAAAGGATATCATCACTTCAGGATTTTCTTGCAGTGACTGGCGTGAATCCAGGTGGGCTTTCCTTCCAACTTGACAGCAGAACTGGTTGTCAAAAGCACCAAATGTGGTCCGTCAAATTTTGGTTCTAGTGGCTTTCTGACGTGTCGCTTGACCACCACCCAGTCACCTGGTTGGATTCTGTGAATACCTGAAACAGAATCTGGGTCGGGGATAGATTTATAAACACCTTCATGTATTTTATTCAATGTTCTTTGCAAAATCTGAACATATTCTAACAGATTAGAGTGAGAAGCCTGCAACTGTTGGGGAAAATATAGCCCTGTTTTGGGTGGCCCTCCAAATAAAATCTCATAGGGGGACAGCCCATGTGGTTGTTTAGGGGTAGTTCGTACAGAATATAGGGCTAATGGCAAAGCTTCCACCCATCCTTTTCCTGTATCTGCTTTAATTTTTGCACATCTGTTTTTCAAAATTCCATTAAGTCTCTCAACTTTACCACTACTTTGTGGATGATAAGGTGTATGGAAAGCTTGCTGTATGTGAAGTGCTTCCATTACCTCTTTCATTACTTCCCCAGTAAAATGGGTTCCTCTGTCACTCTCAATAGTTTCAGGAACTCCATATCTACAAACTATTTCATTCAAAATTTTCTTTGCTGTTGTTTTTGCATTTGCTTTGGCTACTGGCCAGCTCTCGGGCCAACCTGAAAACATGTCAACACACACTAAAGCAAACTCATAGGTGCCTATTTTGGGCATCTGAATGTAGTCTATTTGAATTCTTTGGAAAGGGAAATCTGGCTTTGGAGAATGCCTTTGGGGAACATGAACAGGCCTCCCTGCATTGTACAGAGCACAAGTGAGACATGAAGCACAAAACCTGGCTGCAAATGCACTAAATCCAGGTGCTATCCAATAGCAGTCAGTAAGTGCCACCATCGCGCCCTTAGCAAGATGACTGACGCCATGTGCCAGCTGTGCTAAAACTGGGTACAAACTCCTGGGTAGACACCACCTGTTGTCAGCGCTCCACAGGCCCTGCTGATTTTGGGTAGCATTACATTTGATCCACTTATCCTTCTCTTCATCAGGGGCCTGGTTCTGCAACTGAATTAGAGTTTCTACATCCCACTGCTCTTGATGAGGGGAATCTGTCCCCGCTACCTGGGCGACCCCTACAGTGGGTGTGACTCCAAATGCCATAAGGGCAGCATCCTTTGCCGCTTGGTCCGCTAAAGCATTTCCTCTGGCTGTCATGTCACTTCCCCTTGCATGCCCTTTTACTTTCAAGATGGCAACTTCTGCTGGTTTCTGAAAGGCCTCAAATAGCCGCTCTATGAGTTTTGCATGTCTCACTGGCTTCCCTGCACTAGTCAGAAAGTGCCGTGCTTTCCAGATAGGCCCAAAATCGTGGGCTATTCCAAATGCATATCTGCTGTCAGTGTAAACATTTCCCCTTTGATTTTCTAGGAGATGACATGCTTTGACTACAGCATACAACTCCGCTTCCTGTGCTGACATCTGGGGTTTCAATGCTTCCTGATGTAAAATGGTGTCTGTCGTGGTTACAGCAAACCCTGTGTGTGGCTGACCATCTTCAGTGTAAAATCTGGAACCATCTACGAATAAGTGTGTGTCACAATCTGATAAGGGCTCATCTTTTGCTGGTGTGACAGAGGCCCTTTCTACCTCCATAAGAGCCATACAATCATGAGAAAAACTCTCAGGTTCTACATCAGTACCATTTGTTGCATCTTCCTCATCAATTATAGGAAGAAGAGTAGCCGGATTTAAAGTAACACATCGTTTGATTGTTAAATTCGATGGAGCAAAAAGAGCAGACTGGTACTTGTCAAATCTATTGGCAGACACATGTCTAGTATTTACTTGATTCATGATTTCCTGTACTGCATGTGGCACATACAGGATCAGAGCAGAATCTAGTACAAGCTCAGTTACTTTGTCTAGCAGCAAAATGCAGGCTGCTATGGCTCGCATACAACTGGGGGAGCCTTTGATGACAGGGTCTAATGAGGCTGATACATACATCACAGGCCTCTGTTTGTCTCCATGTAGCTGGGTGAGTACACCTGCAGCAAATCCATTGACTTCATGACAGAACAACGAGAAAGTCTTAGTATAGTCAGGAAGTCCAATGGCGGAAGCTTCAGACAAAATTTTAATAAGCTCCTTCATCTGCAATTCATTGTCCCATGTGAGTTTGAAAGGGTTTCTAGTGGTAGCCTCATATAGAGGAGCCATAAGTTGTGATGCATTTGGAATCCAGTCCCTACAATATCCCACTAACCCCAGGAAGGCACGTAGTTGCCGGACATTTCTTGGTTTTTCAAAGTTTTGTAGAGTTTTAACTCGATCTGGGGTTAGGTGACGGATTCCATGTGAAATGCAGTGACCCAGGAAGATCACTTTCTCTTGGCAGTATTGTAGCTTATCTTTGCTAACTTTGTTGTTACTGTTATAGAGAAACAGGAGAAGGCTTACTGTTTCTCTGCTACAAATGTCCTTTGTATCAGAACAAATAAGCAAATCGTCTATGTACTGAAGCAAAACTGTGTTTGGGTGTAAGGGGGACCATTGGTCCAATACTTGCTTTAACGCAGTATTATATTCAGAGGGGCTACTCACACAGCCTTGGGGCAATCTTGTCCATGCTAGCTTTTGGGCATCATGGGTAAATGAAAAAAGGTGCCAGCAATCTGGGTGCAGGGGCACCGAAAAGAAAGCATTTGCAAGATCAATCACTGTAAAGCAGGTGCTGGAGGCAGGTATTCCACTTAGTAAAGTGCGGGGGTTGGGCACGATCGGGGTATCTGCCTCTATTATATTGTTAATGGCTCTCAAATCATGCACCATGCGATATGTCACCTGCCCACCCTTCTTGTCTGGCTTCTTTGCAATTGGGAACAGGGGTGTATTGACCTGGGACTTAATTGGTACAACAACCCCTGCTGCTTTCAGTTGAGTGATTTGATCCTTTATCCCCTCAGTCTGAGCAATATTCAGTGGGTACTGTTTAATCTGTGGGAGATGGGCTCCTGGTTTAATTTTTATCATGACTGGGGTGCAATCCAGCAGACCTACATCATATTTGCTGGTGGCCCATAATTCAGCGGGAATCACTTTCAATTCTGGTGGAAATGGCAGAGTGGAGTCTTGGATTAAAAATACTCCACAGGCAGAATTTAAAACTTCTCCTGATAGACTACTGACCACTTGGACTCCTGTAGGAGTGTAGTCTATGTTTGCTAAAATTTGGTTCAAAATGTCAGCTCCCAAAAGATTGGTAGGAACTGTGTCTGAAACTAACACTTTAGTGACAATTTCTGTTTGCTGTCCTAGCCTGAGTTTAAGTGGCTTGGACTCAACCAAATCAGTAGAGGTCCTGGTTAGGCCAACACCAGAGATAACATTTGTAGATAATAATCCTGGAGGTAAGTCCTCTATATTAAAAACACTTCGGCTTGCACCAGTATCAATTAAACAGGTTAATTCTGTTTCTCCTCCAGGATAAGGGAGTTCTTGTAAAAATACTTTTACTCTGGCCTCGGGACCATTGTCTCCCCTATTTAACATGATTGATACTGGCATGCCATTTTCCTATGCCTGATCCACTGCTTTTGGCAGAGAACTGGGATCAGCATGAGGGGCCCCTAAGCTCTTTTCTAGTCTACGGTCAGGAAGATGGCAGAATTTGGCTATGTGTCCTTCCCCATCACAATTGTAGCATATAATTGGTCCCCGATTGCCATGATTTCTGAAATTGCCTTTGCCTCTTCCTCTTCCTTTTCCTCTCTGCTTCCCCATGTACATTACCTTGGGTTTGCTGTCTTTTTGGTTAATCCTGTTTTCTATGGATAACAGGATAGGCAGGACGTCTCTAATAGACATATTGCCTGCCTCAAGCCTTGCTGTGAACAACTTTTCTTTCAACTGGGGTATTAAACCATCAAGAAACCTTTGTTTCACCAGTTGTGTAGATGGACTTGCAGTTTCTCCCGCCTTCTCTTCCTCTATTTTAATGCCTGCTTCCTCAGCCATATCACTTAACTGCCTCCAATAAGCCCCTGCTGCCTCCTCTTTCCCTTGCTTAGCATTCATAAATTCAGCATGTCTGGTTTGTCCATATATTTGGGGCAATTTTTCCTTCAATTTCTCACAAACCTCCCGTCCACTAACCATCTTACCTAGATTTTTTGACGTCTACACCACATTCTTTAAGTATATAGCCAGACATGTTGCTTCCCACTGCTTTAATAAGAAGCTGAAGAATGTCAGTAGCAGAAGCCTCATATGCTTCCTGTGCAGCACTAAGTTTGTTTGCAAACCCAATTGGATTCTTTCTAGGATCTCCCAATCCCTCTAATATGGCTCTCATATCTTGGGGACTAAAAGGTACATGCCATTTAATTTGAGACTTACTGTCAACAGCATCACCTTCAAAAACTAATTGGGTTCTGACAGGATAAACTGCAACAGATTTCTCTATGCCAGGGGCAGAAGGGCTGGCATCTCCCTTCCTTCTCTCTTCATCTTGCTGCCACAATTTGGAAATTATGGTTTGCTCTGGAAGTTCAGACTCTATCTCTCTTTCTCTGGCCAAAGCCTTAAGTTCAGAGAGATCTAGGTTTGCATATGTGCCTTTTGATTTATGCCAATCATCTGTTTCTAGGATATGAGCCAAAATCCTCTTTGTAGGTTGATATGGGGCTGTTAAACCTCTGCTCTCCACTATATTGCATAGCTCATCTTTTGTGTGTTCCATGTAATCTAATTCTTTTGCTTTTGTGCGTGGACCCGTTAAAGCCAAACTGGCAGCCACATAAGGTGGGGGGTCCTCCTCTACAGAGTCTTCTGGCCAAACGTAGTAAATTTGGGCAGTACTTTTATTAAATATCTCCGTCAAGCCAGTTTGATTTGCTACTTTAGCTTCTGTCTCCCATGTGCAAGCTATTCTCCACGTTCCTTCACTGCACAGTAGTGGGCCATAATCGTGCAGAAAAGTTTGCCATACTTTTAAATCAAAAGTCCCTTCAGATTTTAAAGGTTTAGCTGTTCCCTTTGTCCATTCTACCCATTTATCTAGGGGCTCAGTATAGGCAGAACCGTACCTTCGGTTCATATATTCTCTAGCGCTCATCTTGCGCTGGGCATTTTCTGAAGGCCTCTCTCCCTTCATTCCCTTAATTAATTTAATGCCCATAATGACTGGCCAGTCTTCTCTCTTCTCTACTTGTGCCTATACCCTCTTGCCTCTAAAACAAATAGTACAGCAAATCTGCAGATTTACAAGAATAGTCTCCACTTATCTACGTGGATAGAAGGGGTTTATGACAATAGACAAAACACTCATTAAGAGACCCTCCTCGTCTCTTCTCTTCTCTGTGAGTTTTATCTGACCCTACCATGCGCCTCTGACCCAGGTCGCCCACAAGGAGTCAACGCAGGGAACTGCAGAGGATTTTCCCTATCCACACACAGTCCAACCCGTGAAGGGGGACACAAACACATTCACACACACACGTTACCCAACCAGAAAGGTCCGAGAGTGGTCTGGTTTCCTTGAGAACCGACAGATAGGATACATAGGAAAAGGCAGAAATATAGCAAGCTTAAGGGCAGCTTACCTAGCCGGCATTTGAGGTCTGCGTTTCCCGATGATCCCGATCGAAGCGCGGTTCCTTCTGGAGACTCTGCCAAACTCCTGTTATGACTCGCCAAGACTGATATGACTGATTTCTGATTGGGACTCTAAAACAAAGTTAATACTGCAGCTGCAGGAACAGATTCACAGGACTCAATCACTGTGTTTAAAATGTCCGTTCGGTGAAAAAGTTTATTACATGTTATTTTATACATAGATAAGAAAGGGGTGGTGTGAGATGTTATTAAAAACTAACAAATAGCAATATGTTATTATAAGCTAACAAATAGAAATATATTATTAAAAACTAGCGAATAGAACAATTGCAAAAGTAAAACCTTGGAAAGGGAGGGGGGAGTAGAGAGCGTTTAGTAGGAGAAGTGTCTGTGTGTTAGGTGAAGGTTACAGAACACATTTGAACAGAGAGAACAAAATGGATTCTCTTGTGCTTAAATGAACAGTACAATGAATGTCCATGTCACTGCGCAAGCTGCTGCTGCTTGATACAATGAATTCAGCAGACTGTGTCCTACGCTCCTCCCACGCGTTACATCACTGACACGTGACTTTCTCAAGGCTAAGCATGAGATGCCAGTGTCTCCGTATTTAGGCATTTCGGCATTAGGCATTTCGGTTCCTATGGTGACGGTACTGTGATCATCGGATCATCATGCTGCTTACTGCTGTATTTGTATATATGTATTATACTTTAAAAACAATATTTATTGGTTGCATCAAAACAAATCATAATAACTACATAAAACTAAATATAAATTTGCACAACTAAAAAAAGATCACAGAATAAAATCCTTAATATAGTAAATCATTGTATCTATATAATAATGGGCTCCCTCCAGTGATGCATATCGGTACAGCACACCATTGACAATACATTCATATCATTAACTAATGTTATCAGCTATGTATTAATCTCTATGTTTTGATCCCGCTGCATGACTAATTAGGCAAGTGTGACTTTATGCTGGATCTTGATAGTTTATAGTGTGCTGATAAACACTCCCATGACTTTAAAGATAAATAAAAAATATATAACAATTATAAAAAAATATAAAAAATAAAAATATATAAGAATAAATTGTGATTTACACTAAATATCCCAGGACTGTATAAATTACCTTCAGTCCTACATGATATAAAGTCCTTGATGTCAAATTCTTTTTTGGTGCTGGTTGATGTGAATTTCTGGCATTTTTGGCCATTTTGTTGGGTATTTTTACACGCATAGCACCTCTTACAAGGGAAAAACTCTTTACCTTGAAAGAAGGATAATTCTGTAACACGTTTAGGTGGTTCCGGTACATTCTTTGCTATCAGATCTCTTAATGTTGGTACTCGCCTATATATGAAGCGCGGTTTATCAGGTAGAATCTTACCCAGGGTGTTGTCTGTTTTCAGAACAGACCAGTATTTCTTGATGATTTTTTCCATTTTTTTATGTTGTGCACTGAAATTCATTATCAAGGGTATGTCATTATTATCTAAATTCGCTTTTATGTTATCTTAAATAAGTATTTCTCTTGGCATTTGGTCGACTTCTTTGATTTTTTCCAAAATAAATTCTTTGCTGTAGCCTTTATCCTCAAATTTCTTCCCCATCCAATGGGCTTGTGTTAGATAATCCATATTGTTCGAGCAATTTCTTCTCAGTCGTATAAACTGTCCTTTTGGAATATTAATTAACCATGGATGGTAATGACAGCTGTCTGTAGGTATGTAACTATTCCTTTCAACTGATTTGAAGAATGTTTTGGTACTAATGATGTTGTTCTCAAGCTGTATTTCTAAATCTAGAAAATTGATTGATTTGTCACTTATCTCATACTCAAGTCTGATATTTTTCTGATTAGTATTTCATTGATTGAAAAACTGGATTAAACTTGGTTCATCCCCTTTCCATATTAATATGCAATCATCAATAAATCTTTTATATAGGACCATATTTTCTGGTTCATCTGCAAAAATTGCTTCTTCCTCCCATTTAGCCATAAACACATTGGCCACACTTGGGGCATACTTGGCTCCCATTCCGATTCCGGTTAGTTGTCTAAAATATAAATCATTGTACCAAAAATAGTTATGTTGAATTCCAAAGTCTAGGCTTCTTAAAATAAATCTTTTTTGTTTTGAGATGAGGTTGCTAAACCTATCCATAGCCCATTTTGATGCCTCTATTGCATCGCTATGTTCAATTACTGTATATAAGGAAGCTACATCAGCTGTTGCAATAATATATTTCTCATCGGGTTTTAGAGTCAAATTTTCCAATATTTGTATCAGGTGTTTGGTGTCTCTGAGGTATGCTCTGGTATGGGGTACCAAGGGTTGCAGGAATCTATCGACATATTCTCCCAACCTGGCATTGATTGATTGATTGTCATTGATAATGGGTCTCCCTGGTGGTTGCTCTACATTTTTGTGTATCTTACGCACCATATAAATGATGGGGACTCTGCACGTGTCCGGTACCAAATATTTTGATTCTTTTTTGGTCAGGATATTTTTTCCCACTACTTTTAGGATTAGATCTGATAGCTCCCGTTTATATTCCCTGGTGGGGTTCCCTTTTAGTTTGATATATGTGTTTGTGTTACTCAGTTGTTCTAACAATTCCTTGGTATAGTATTCTTTTGATAATATGACAATTGCTCCTCCTTTATCAGCTGGTCTCACAACAATTTGCTAATTTTGTTCTAACTGTTTTGAATGTAAGAATTTATTGGAACCATTCAAGGACACAGCCCCTTTTATAACGTTAACAAAGCAATTGAATAAAGTATTAGAACAAAAAGATATAGAACTCAAACAAAGAAAGAAAAGAAAGTACCTAAGAGACTCCAATGACCATCAGTTGGAACAGGTATTTAATTGGCAAATAAACTGCAAACAAGGTAAAACAGGATCAATTGCTTCGTCACCAGAGAGAGAGGTGAGAATAGTAACTCCAACTAACAACTCAAGATACAGAACACCAGAAAGAAGATCCAGAACACCTGAAGCGGTAAGATATGAAAGACAACCAGGAGTGGAACAAGAAAGAACACATAGGGAGGATAATGGGACAAGAACCCCAAAACCCTGGTGGAGGAATAAAACTAAAAGCAAATCACCTAGAAGACCCTATTGGAAGAACAATGGAAATAGAAGAAATAATAGACCTCACCAATCATCATACAACCAGAGACCGTATCAATCACCTAATTATCGCATGGAGGCAACACAATACCACCAAGGTGACAATGGAAGGTACCCCAGACATGAGGATAATGGATACTATCAAAATCAACAATATAACAGAAATGAACCAAGAGAATACCAACATATTATGTATAGGAATGAATCAAGGGATTATCATCCAAATCCAAACAGGCATGAATCAAGGGAGTACCAGCAGAACCAAAACACCAATAGATATGAATCAAGGGAGTATCAGCAGAATCCAAATGCAAGTGAATCCCGGAATTATCAATCCAATCCGAAGAGGAACGAAAACACAGAGAATGAACAGTATAGGTATGATTCAAGAAAAAACCCGTTACACACCACTAATAGATATGAACCGTTAAGGAACTATATTGATGAAGAACAGACACGGTTCTTTTTTAGAATATTGCAAGAATGAGGACCCACCCCCAAGACAGGACCAATATACCAAAGAAAGAATCCCAAACACAAAAGGGGATGCCGAGCAGGACGTAAAATCAAAAAGAAAAAGAGAACACTAGGAGAAGGTATATACAACCTCAGCAGAAGAGAACTAACACAAGAAGAACTCATTACACTAGATAAAGGTCTTAAATATGCTCCCACGAGAAATCTAAACAAATTCCAAATGTATGTTGACATTCAAAAATATACTAGAAAACTCAATATAAAAAAATACATGCTATCTAAACCTCCCGTCATTGATGTTACTGAGACGGAAAACCCAGGGGGAATTGCTCACAGCAATTTGAGAAACAAATCACTGTTTAACCCACCTGTCTTAAACAATGAACACATTGAAGTATTCAATAGAATGGTGACCAAAGAGTTGGAGCGACTAAAATACAAAAAAACCCATGAATCCCAAACCATCCAAATGGGAATAAAACAGTTAGAAAAAAATAAGCAAATTGTTGTGAGACCAGCTGATAAAGGAGGAGCAATTGTCATATTATCAAAAGAATACTATAACAAGGAATTGTTAGAACAACTGAGTAACACAAACACATATGTCAAACTAAAAGGGAACCCCACAAGGGAATATAAACGGGAGCTATCAGATCTAATCCTAAAAGGAGTGGGAAAAAATATCCTGACCAAAAAAGAATCAAAATATTTGGTACCGGACACGTGCAGAGTCCCCATCATTTATACGGTGCGTAAGATACACAAAAATGTAGAGCAACCACCAGGAAGACCCATTATCAATGGCATTCAATCAATCAATGCCAGGTTGGGAGAATATGTCGATAGATTCCTGCAACCCTTGGTACCCCATACCAGAGCATACCTCAGAGACACCAAACACCTGATACAAATATTGGAAAATTTGACTCTAAAACCCGATGAGAAATATATTATTGCAACAGCTGATGTAGCTTCCTTATATACAGTAATTGAACATAGCGATGCAATAGAGGCATCAAAATGGGCTATGGATAGGTTTAGCAACCTCATCTCAAAACAAAAAAGATTTATTTTAAGAAGCCTAGCCTTTGGAATTCAACATAACTATTTTTGGTACAATGATTTATATTATAGACAACTAACCGGAATCGGAATGGGAGCCAAGTATGCCCCAAGTGTGGCCAATGTGTTTATGGCTAAATGGGAGGAAGAAGCAATTTTTGCAGATGAACCAGAAAATATGGTCCTATATAAAAGATTTATTGATGATTGCATATTAATATGGAAAGGGGATGAACCAAGTTTAATCCAGTTTTTCAATCAATGAAATACTAATCAGAAAAATATCAGACTTGAGTATGAGATAAGTGACAAATCAATCCATTTTCTAGATTTAGAAATACAGCTTGAGAACAACATCATTAGTACCAAAACATTCTTCAAACCAGTTGAAAGGAATAGTTACATACCCACAGACAGCTGTCATTACCATCCATGGTCAATTAATATTCCAAAAGGACAGTTTATACGACTGAGAAGAAATTGCTCGAACAATATGGATTATCTAACACAAGCCCATTGGATGGGGAAGAAATTTGAGGATAAAGGCTACAGCAAAGAATTTATTTTGGAAAAAATCAAAGAAGTCGACCAAATGCCAAGAGAAATACTTATTCAAGATAATATAAAAGCGAATTTAGATAATAATGACATACCCTTGATAATGAATTTCAGTGCACAACATAAAAAGATGGAAAAAATCATCAAGAAATACTGGTCTGTTCTGAAAACAGACAACACCCTGGGTAAGATTCTACCTGATAAACCGCGCTTCATATATGGGCGAGTACCAACATTAAGAGATCTGATAGCAAAGAATGTACCGGAACCACCTAAATGTGTTACAGAATTATCCTTCTTTCAAGGGAAAGGGTTTTTCCTCAGACACAGAGACAGAGACATCCAGCCATCCATCCATCCATGCTCAGCCATCCCCACTACACTGCAATGCTGTGCAATACTCTGCAATACCCCCACAATACTCTGCAATGCTGTGCAATACTCTGCAATACCCCCACAATACTCTGCAATGCTGTGCAATACTCTGCAATACCCCCACAATACTCTGCAATGCTTTGCAATACTCTACAATGCCCCCACAATACTCTGCAATGCTGTGCAATACTCTGCAATGCCCCCACAATACTCTGCAATGCTGGTCAATACTCTGCAACACCCCCACAATACTCTGCAATGCTGTGAAATACTCTGCAATACCCCCACAATACTCTGCAATGCTGTGCAATACTCTGCAATACCCCCACAATACCCTGCAATGCTGTGCAATACTCTGCAATGCCCCCACAATACACTGCAATGCTGTGCAATACTCTGCAATGCCCCCACAATACTCTGCAATGCTGTGCAGTACTCTGCAACACCCCCACAATACTCTGCAATGCTGTGCAATACTCTGCAATGCCCCCACAATACTCTGCAATGCCCCCACAATACTCTGCAATGCTGTGCAATACTCTGCAATGCCCCCACAATACTCTGCAATGCTGTGCAATACTCTGCAATGCCCCCACAATACTCTACAATGCCCCCACAATACTCTGCAATGCCCTAGCAATACTCTGCAATGCCCTAGCAATACTCTGCAATGCCCCCGCAATACTCTGCAATGCTGTGCAATACTCTGCAATGCTGTTCAATACTCTGCAATGCCCCCGCAATACTCTGCAATGCCCCCGCAATACTCTGCAATGCCCCCGCAATACTCTGCAATGCCCCCGCCATACTCTGCAATGCCCTGCCATGTCCCCGCCATACTCTGCCATGCCCCTGCCATACTCTGCCATGCCCCTGCCATACTCTGCCATGCCCCCGCCATACTCTGCCATGCCCCCGCCATACTCTGCCATGCCCCGCCATACCCCGCCATACTCTGCAATACCCCGCCATACTCTGCAATACCCCGCCATACTCTGCAATACCCCGCCATACTCCGCAATACCCCGCCATACCCTGCCATGCTGAGCCATGCTCAGCTGTACTCGGCCTCTGTATGTGGCCAGGCTGTGGAAGTCTCACACATGTGGTATCGCCGTACTCAGGAGGAGCAGGGGAATCTATTTTGGGGTGTCATTTTTGGTATGTACATGTTATGTGGTAGAAATATTGTATAAATGGACAACTTTGTGTTAAGGAAAAAAAAAAGCGTTTTAACCACTTCCCGCCCGCCGGCCGTCATACAACGTCCTTGACTTTGTGCGGAGATATCTGAATGATGGTTGCAGCTACAGGCATCATTCAGATATCAGCTTTTTCAGCCGGCGATTCCCTACACCATGAGAATGATCATAGCGGCTGTTCCACTGCTTGATCGTTCTTACGGGAGGCGAGAGGGGATGTCCCCCCCTCCCGCGCTTCTACCGACTCACCGCTACGATCGAAGCCAGGATGGTTTTTTTTTTTTTTATTTCAGGCTTCCCAGCCTAGAGGTGAGATGTGGGATCTTATTGACCCCATATCTCACTGTAAAGAGGACCTGTCATGCCATATTCCTATTACAAGGATGTTTATATTCCTTGTAATAGGAATAAAAGTGGTCAAAATTTTTTTTTTTTGGAAAAAGCATCAAATTAAAATAAATAAAGTAAAATGAACAATAAAAAAAAAAAAAATTTTTTAAAGCGCCCCTGTCCCTGCGTGCTCGCATGCAGAAGCGAACGCATACGTAAGTTCCGCCCACATATGAAAACGGTGTTCAAACCACACATATGAGGTATCGCTGCAATCGGTAGAGCGAGAGTAATAATTTTGGCCCTAGACCTCCTCTGTAACTCCAAACATGTAACCAGTAAAAAATTTTAAAGCGTCGCCTATGGGGATTTTTGAGTAGCAAAGTTTGCCACCATTCCACAAGCGCGTGCAATTTTTAAAGGTGACATGTTGGGTATCTATTTACTCGGCGTAACTTCATCTTTCACATTATGCAAAAACATTAGGCTAACTTTACTGTTTTGGTTTTTGTAAAGCACAAAACAGTTTTTTTTCCAAAAAAAAACGCGTTAAAAAAAGTGCTGCGCAAATACCGTGCGAGATAAAAAGTTGCAACGACCGCCATTGTATTCTCTAGGGTCTTTGCTAAAAAAAACATATATAATGTTTTGGGGTTCTATGTAATTTTCTAGCTAATAAATGATGATTTTTACATGTAGGAGAGAAATGTCAGAATTGGCCTGGGTGCTCCCCTGCATGTTGGGCCTCTCTATGTGGCCACGTTGTGTAAAAGTCTCACACATGTGGTATCGCCATACTCAGGAGTAATAGCAGAATGTGTTTTGGGGTGTAATTTGTGGTATGCATATGCGGTGTGTGAGAAATAACCTGCTAATATGACAATTTTGTGGGAAAAAAAAAAAGTTAAAAAAAACCTTAATTTTGCAAAGAATTGTGGGAAAAAATTACAACTTCAAAAAACTCACCATGCATCTTTCTAAATACCTTGGAATGTCTTATTTCCAAAAAGGGGTCATTTGGGGGGTATTTGTACTTTTCTGGAATGTTAGGGTCTCAAGAAATTAGATAGGCCGTCAGTACTTCAGGTGTGATTAATTTTCAGATATTCGCACCATAGCTTTTGGACTCTATAACTTTCACAAAGACCAAATAATATCCACCGATTTGGGTTAATTTTACCAAAGATATGTAGCGGTATAAATTTTGGCCAAAATATATGAAGAAAAATTACTAATTTGCAAAATATTATAACAGAAATGAAGAAAAATTTATTTATTGTTTCACTTTAAGCATTATTAAAATCACTGCTCCCAAAAAAACCCAGGTCCCCAAACACTTTTTATGACAATAACTTGCATAAAAGCCTTTAAAATTAGCACTTTTGATTATTCATGTTCGAGTCCCATAGACTTTAACGGTGTTCACGTGCTCGAACAAATGCCTGTTCGTATGTTCTGGTGCGAACCAAAGAAGGGGGTGTTTGCCTCTCCCTAGTCATAAGCCTTTTTGCAGCTTACGTGATTTTAATGTTCACAAATCCGGTGTCTTCCCTGTTGCATGTATCTCATCTACTTCAAAGGCACGGTATGGTGTTGTACTACAAAGTAAACAACACCAAATCTTACATTTTAGATCTGGGTGTATCTCCACAAGATAAAATGAATCTGCAAGCTAGATTCCCATATGTAAGGAATGACCATGAAATTGCAACTATTCAAGGATAACTACCTCCCAATTGAAAGAAAATTAAAGGAAGGATTACAAACCTTAAGCAAATATACACTATCATGGCGGCCTTCAAAATGCAACTCTTACCTCAATTACTTTACATAAAGTAATTATACCTATCCTCCGAAAATTCTTTCAAGCTTTACAAACAATACTTTCTAGATTCCTCTGGGAGGGTAAAAAAGCTAGAAGTGCTTTCTCCAAGCTTAGTAAGACAAAAAGAGCAAGAGGATTGGGTTTACCAGTCTTTGCTGACTATCATATAGCTGCAATATTGGCACAACTTAGAGGATGGTTCCCTAGCCAATACACCCCACTATGGGGGATCATTGAACAAGCTCTAATACCAGGAGGTAGCTTACATGATTATGTCTTAGCTTTCCCTCACCTTAAATCGAAACCCGCAGATTTCCCTCTCCCAGTCTTAGCAACTTTGAATTCTTGGAAAACCCTGGTATTATCCAAATCTCTATTAACCCCTACTATTCCCCTATCAATACCCACATCCACACTAGCATTGATAATTCCTGAATTAAACCTGGGCGGGTGGATAAAATGGGGAATAAAATGGGTATCAGATCTATATTCGGGCAAAATTATGAAATTATTAGCCGGCTTATAAATGGAGTATGGCCTACCTATTCAGACCAATTTAATTACATCCACATAGCATCCTATCTTAAAAGCAATAACACTTTCAAATATAACTTATTCTGGCAGTTCCAAATCCACCTCACTTCTAAGGAAAGTCATAGGGGAGGTATTTCATTGTTCCACAATTTCCTCAATGACAAGTCTATACTTGTGAAAACAAACTCCATGCTAGCATGGGAGAGGGATCTCAATGACTCCTTTTCGGAAGAACACTGGCACAATGCTCTACAACACACTCACCCAGCCACTAAATGCACCAATCTTTGGGAACTCTCCCACAAGGTCACACAAAGATGTTTAAATAAATAAACCAAATATTTAATCCTAAATGTCAGTCGCTCACCAAATAACCCCTAAAGACACATAGGATAAATATGAGCCGCACTAAACGTCTTAAATATCAAAGTGTTACTAACACAATAGTGGTGTGACCCTCTTATTGTGATCTTTAGACCTCTGTGAAATATAGTGTTGCTGCCAACCTATAAGTTGTATAAGAAATGACAATAAAGAAAATATATATGTGACACTCAAGTGAAAAAATGTGTACAATCACTTCACTCCATGCTGTGAAATTTCTAAACCTCACATCAAAGTCCATATATTTCAAATAAATCAGCCCAAAAGGAACTGTATGTGACAGAATATAGTTGGTGACGAAATATAAATCAAGTGTCCCAAAAAAAGTTTGCAATCTTTGATGAACACAATCGAGTGTGTCTTCCACCTCACCACTGTGTTCAGTGAATCACATCCTCCAGAAATGCACTCACCGATTTATATTGCCAGCACTCTCATGCAAGGTAATAAACGCTTATTTTACCACACTCCAGGGCAAATAAATCATTCGATGTCCATGGTGATTGTTATTCAATAGATCCACATGAAAGAAAATATAAAGTGCTCCAATAGTGTGAACCAACAAACAAATTTTATTAAAACCACTGATATCCTCTCATAATACACTCACATTCTTAAAAGATTAAAACAGCAGAAACCGTGTGCAATTCACATCAATCTTCAAACTTTGTGGATAAAACCCGATAACTGGCGGTCACGGCGGACCCGAGGTGTACTACTGCTGGGCTGCAATCTCACCCCTCCCTCGGTAATCCTCTGCTCCTCCATGCACTCGAATTTCCTATCCTCCTGTGTGGCTGACAGTGCTATGCGTCACGTATCACAGCCATGCCCCGACATATTTCGTCATAGGTAGACTTATTCATGGGATTGGCTGTGTCTACTGCCACTCATCCCTTATATTTGCTCCTAGTTGCATGCGCACACCTCACACCTAATCTCAGCCAATACATAATCCACTGGAACCCAAAAAAGATATGTTCATGAAACTTAAACACCTCATTTTAAAAATCATTAATAAAGCAATTCAGATCTAATTCTATGTTTAACCCCCAGGGGTCAAACTCTTCAATAAATAAATCCATCTGGTTTCCCTATGGGATAAATCCCTGACTTTGTTGGACCCTCTCCAGGATAGATGGACAATATGAATCCCACAGAACTGTAACTATGAGGGGTCCTGCTGATGTTTTTCTTTAAAATGTAGAGAAATGCTATGGAACTTGTAACCATTTTTAATATTGGTTAAATGATCTGAGATCCTGATCCTTAGGAGCCTCTTCGTTCTTCCCACATACAGTAGGCCACACGGGCACCACATTAGGTAAACGACATGTGAAGAGTTACAGGTACTGAATTCCTTAATTTCGAAGGATTCACCATCCCTATTGGTCACACTTGTCACTCCTCTGTGACTCACTCTTACAGTCCTGCAACAAATGCACCTCCTACAACAGTAAAAACCCCTAAAATCCAATCTCAACAAATTCCTCCCTGGTGGATCCAGTATTTTCTTAACTACATGATCACCGAAACTCGGGGCCCTCCTATATATAAATTTCGGCGGGCTCGGCAGTACCTCCCCCAAGTGTCTATCCTTACACAAAATGTGCCAATGTTTTCTGAAAATGCCTTCAATATCCTTATATTGGCAGTGAAACCCTGAAATGAATCCGAATTGATGTTGATTATCATTTGATAAGGTCATAGATTTCTTAAGGCATTGTTCCCTGGGTACTAATGCCACCTCCTGGGTGATCTTATTTAGTTCATCCAACCCACATCCTTTTTGTAAAAATTTATTTTTTAGGACCCCAGCCTGCTCATAAAAATCATCCAACTGTGTGCAGTTCCGGCGTACGTGTAGTATTTGTGCCTTAGGGATGTTTCTTATCCACGCCAGATGGTGGCCACTTCTTATTGATAAAAAAACTATTCCGATCTGTTGGTTTAAAAAATACTTTTGTTCTTAATGAGTCCCCCTCTCTTTCAATTGTGACATCCAGAAAATTGACCGAGTTATTACTAATCTGATGTTCCAATTTAATGTTATTCAAATTATTATTAAGCTCTTGTATAAATTCAATCATAAATTCAATCACTGATACCTCTGTACCCTCCCAAATAAACGGGAGGTCATCAATGAACCTTCGATAAAATAACAGCTGAGGTCTCTTCTGGCTGAACACTTTTCTGTCTTCCCACTCAGCCATAAACAGGTTGGCAAGGCTGGGAGCATATTTAGCTCCCATCGCCACGACAACCCGCTGGGAATAGAATTGACCATCACACCAAAAATAATTATGGGACACACAAAATTCCCAAAAATCTTTTCTGTACAGCTGGAATGTCATCTCTTTTACTCAATGCCCAATTAAGGGCCAGAGACGCATCCTCATGTTGTATAATGGTATACAAGGAGGCTACCAAATACACCATTGATGAGGTATCCAATTTAACATCATTAAGTAAGATCAATAGGTCACTTGTGTCTTTCAAATATGCCTTGGTGGCCTTGACACTCGGTTGGAGAAATTTGTCTAAAAACTCCCCCAATCTTGCCGTTACAGAGCCGATCCCATTAACAATCGGCCGAGGTGGTGGGCACTGCGTATTTTTGTGTACCTTTGGTAAGGTGTAGATCACTGGGATTCTACAAGCACTGGGGATCAAATATCTTTTCTCTTTTGAATTTAATGCATCTATTTTATACCCCCATTCCACTAAGGCTGATAATTGTGCTTTATACGCATCCGTGGGATCAGATGATAACCTCCTATAGGTAGATCTATCTCCCACCAGCTCCAAAAGTTGGTCAAGATAAAATGATTTATCTAGCAGTACCACCCCCCCCTTATCGGCGGGTTGTATCATCAGATCCTTCTTTTCCTCTAGGGATCTAATCCCTTCCCTGACATAGTGAGGATTAACCCCCTTATGTGGGGTAAGCCTCTCAATGTCACTCAGTACCAAGTTCTTGAACACCTCTATAAAGTGATTACTTGGGTTCTGGGGATTAAAATTAGACTTATTTTTTAATCCCGTATCTTATTCAGTGGCACCATAGATTTTACAGAGGATTCCACCGGATGACTTAGGAAATACTTCCTAATGTTCATAGTTCTAATGAATTTATGTGTGTCTATGTAGACATCGAACTTATTCATTTCCTTTTTTTGGGCACATTTTAAGCCTAAGTTCAAAATGTTGAGCTCTTTATGATTGAGCTCAACACTGCTTGGGTTATATATCCCTGTATTTATACATCTCTCGCGGTCGTTTCCTTGGGTTTTTTGGATCTTCCTGCCCTGCATCCCCTCCTTTTCCTCGGGGGGCATGCTCTCCATGTTGTAGCCTTGGGGGGGGGGGGGGTGCTTGTCTCCCTCCCCCTCTCTGATAAGGCTCCCTGGGGTTTCTCCTCAGTGTTCCCCCTCCCCTCCCCCCGTTGCCCTAAAAGAGGAACATAGCCAGATCACACTTCCCTTTCCAAGGGTGAGAACCTATTATAGAGGGGGATGACACCATAACCATCAGAGTATTGATATGGTGGGGGATATTGCTGCCACTGCCTATATCCTTGTGGGGTATTTCCCCTATATTCTCTAGGGGATGGGTGATCATTGAATTGTCCCCGTGGGTATCCCCCTCTCCCTCGTGATGGAGGTATAGGGGATTGATAATATCCCTTTCCTCCTGTTCCTCGTGATGGGGGTCTAGGGGATTGGTGGTACTCCCTTCCATAATGATCATCCACTATACTTCGCCCTCTCTCATTAGATCTAGGATCCATGGCACCATTTCCACCTTTACCTTTATTCCCTATCTTTTTCTTAATTTCCGGTTTAGGTGGGGGATTATTGGTACCCCCTGCCCCATTGATGTTGGCAGCTGGGTCACCAGTATTGTTATCTAATGATGCTTGCCATGCATAGATTTTATTAGTTTTAAAATCATTTGAATCTCTGTTAAACTTTTTTACCTTCTTTTTTTGCGTCTCTCGATCGATTTTTTTTCTAGTTTCTTCTTTATATTACTATTGAAATCCTTCATTTGATTCGTATCCTTAATGGGTTCCAATTTTTCTTGTAGAGTTCTGATCTTTTCATTCAACATACTCAATTTTATTTGTTTCCTTTTCAGGACTAATCCCTGTAATTCCCCTCCTACTTTGTTAAAAAATTCCAGCCATTCATTCATATATGACTGGTCATTAAAACCATCCTGGGGAGGCACCTCCCACCTTAGGCTTCTAAAAATGAGGTTCTTTCTACGGTAGTGTTCAAATGTGAACACATCCCAGCATGTTTTAATTTGCTTTTCCAGCAAACCATCAAGTGTTTTTAGTAATGCCGAAAAGTCTTCCTCACATTCAATCATTGGTTGATCATTAGAGAAGACTGATTCGGGGTTGAGTTGTCTATTCGTTAAGAAATTAAATGCATCCATGGCTGCGAGTGGTAAGAAAATCAAATGCAATATTGTACAGGTATAAAATAAAGAAAATCTGCTGCGCCAACCCAAAACATCAAGCAGCCAACACCACCAATTAGACTAATTGTATAAATCAATGAAAAGAAGAAAAAGTGTAGCGCTATGTAGTGCCAATAAACATTAATGTGAATGTTTTATGTAAAGCACCTGTGCATATAATAATACTAGGAATAATCATACCATATATATACAAAAATCAAGTGGTCTGAGAAATCATTTGTAGCAACATGCTATATAGTGAACAATGATGTGAATTGTGTGTACACAGTAAAATAATCCCGGACCCTCAAATCAAAAGCAAACATGTGTAATGGAAATTGGGGTGGGAATAAATAGCAAGTCCCTGGGGTATTGAACAGTTCATTCAATCGAGCAGAGATATCCTGGAGCATAGATGTAAATCTCACAGTAGTATCTATTCCTGTCCCCAGTGGACTCTTCCAATACTCAGCAAGGCGGAAAGTAATATAAAATACCCTTACCGGATGTGGTGGACTCACAGGCCGTTGGCGGTGAGTCGTATGAGCTTACACCGTTAGGTACGGTAGGGTTACAGCTGTCCTTGGTCCATGGCAAAAGGGTCCTAGTTGGGTCCCCAATCCTGAGCGGTACCACGGATTCGTCCTCCAACGATCGTTTGGATCTCATTCAATTGAGACAGAGGGAGAAGGAGAAAAAAGGCTCCACATAGTGTAAAATCCGGATAACCAGGAAGTTTTATTGTATCAATTAAAAAATTCCAATAAAAAATCGGGTTAAAACAAAGTTCATATGAACAAAAATAGTACGTTTAGCGCAGTATACAGATGGTTGTGGTAGCGTCATACACCCGATGCGTTTCGTCTGCAAAGACATCAACTGGGGTAAAGCTAACCTCTCATCTGCTGTGCTATTTATTTAAAAGTGCTGGAAATTTACATCGGGGACACCTGTGTGGCGTGACTTCCGGGATTTGTGTCATGTGAGGGTTTTCCTTAGTCAGCTGACTGTCCGTCTAGCCTATCCTAAGGGTGGAAATATCTGAAGAACCAAGCCTCAGCTTGGTAGTTTTACTTTACCAATGATGACTGAGTATCAAGGTCATGTGATTGGTACGTCAGAGCATCCAAGCGCAATGACGCGAATTTAAAACCACTCCTCTACATTGACTGGATATTTCCTGGTTTATGCGTCCTCACGTTTTAGCGCGATGACGTAATGGGCCAGTCACACCTTCTCATTCTCGAGGGAGTCCGTCCAATAGGCAGCACGCCCTATCGCGCAGGCACAGTGACGCGGATCCGAAGGTCCATCCCCCCTCAGTGCGTCAGGACGTGACGATGCAAGCAAGCATCTTCCAAGAACACATCCCTTACCACACCGGCCGCTCATAATGCTCTCTGTGTTTGGCAAGATCACCTGATCGGAACTTGGTCAGCTGTCAGCACACAGAGAACGTTCAATCATTGGGACACAAAAGTGGTATAGGTGTGCGGACTGTCAAATCACCGAAGGTGGCTTTTCCCCTTAGATGTGGGGCTGCAAAAGTCACGACACACATGTTCCCCTATGTTTACAATTATTCAGCAAAAGTTACTTTCAAGCAATATCAGGGTAATAATTGCAAACATCTGAAAATAGAAAAATTTTAAATGAACAATAAAAGACACATAGAATAGAAATCTACTCAGTGCCATACCAAACGAACCATCCAGCCCAGACGTTTGCCCAGGCGGGGGGACATATGTTCCTCCCATTTAACACTCCAAGAATTCATCTCGGGTATGTTCTAAACTAAAAAACTAAATTAGTTGTGAGAGCGATATAGTAGGAGTAGTAATATAAAGGTGTCTATTGGGAAGTAGCCTTAATTGATGAGATACGCCCGTAAATAGCATCTTTATGGGAACTTGACACAGAGAGGTGTGAAGAGGGGCATGAATAGGACCTTTGTGACTGATTAATAAACGCGTTGATGTCCCACTCAATATTCAAACCATGGGGTATGTAGCATTTAATTTGATGTATCCACGACGTTTCAAGTCTGGAGACTCCCCTTACATTTGATTCCCCTCTCCAGTGTGGTATAAATCTGTCTATGATCTGAAAAGTAGTCCCTGCTGGATTACGGTCATGGTATAATGCATAGTGTTTAGACACACTGTGATTAGTTCGACCCTTTTTGATTGCTGTGATGTGTTCTTTTACCCTTGTGGTGAAATTACGTATTGTCCGACCGATGTATTGCTTTTTACACGGACAAGTGATAAGGTATACAATGTATTTGGTTTTACATGTAGCAAATTGCTTCATCCTATATTCCTTGCACGTAATGATAGAATTAAATGTTTCCATTTTACGTGCTTGACAGGCATTCCATTTACAAACTGTGCATTTCCGGCAAGGAAAAAATCCTTTCATGTTGTGAAAAAATGATATTTTCTCTGGGGGGTCGATCACATTTGGTGCGATCTGTCCTTTAATTGATGGAGCACCCCTAAAAACAGTGGCCGCTTGTTCGGGTAATACAGGGCCCAGAATGGTATCACTCTTTAATATTCTCCAATGTTTTTTAATGATGTCTTTGATTTGTTTATATTGAGTGGAAAAACTTGTCAGAAAGGACCACTTATGTTTGGGGTCTGCAGTTTTTTTTCGGTCTTTCCGGTTGTGCTGTCAACAAAGAGGCACGATCTATTAGGGCCACTTGTCGAATCTCTTTAGTAATTAGAGAGTTATCGTATCCCTTTTCACAGAAACGTGATTTTAAAGTTTTCGCCATCATGAGGCATGGCTAAAATCTGTCCCGAGGAGCCAGTTGATGAGAATAAGGAGAAATTGCTCCCATCTTTCCGATTACTTTCAGCAGGCGAAAACTTTAAAATCACGTTTCTGTGAAAAGGGATACGATAACTCTCTAATTACTAAAGAGATTCGACAAGTGGCCCTAATAGATCGTGCCTCTTTGTTGTATTACTACTCCTACTATATCGCTCTCACAACTAATTTATTAATAATATTTTTTTATCTCAATCTTTTTGATATTAGTTTTTTTAGTTTAGAACATATCCGAGATGAATTCTTGGAGTGTTAAATGGGAGGAACATATGTCCCCCCGCCTGGGCAAACGTCTGGGCTAGATGGTTCATTTGGTATGGCACTGAGTAGATTTCTATTCTATGTGTCTTTTATTGTTCATTTTAATTTTTCTATTTTCAGATTTTTGCAATTATTACCCTGATATTGCTTGAAAGTAACTTTTGCTGAATAATTGTAAACATAGGGGGAACATGTGTGTCGTGACTTTTGCAGCCCCACATCTAAGGGGAAAAGCCACCTTCGGTGATTTGACAGTCCGCACACCTATACCACTTTTGTGTCCCAATGATTGAACTCTCTCTATGTGCTGACAGCTGACCAAGTTCCGATCAGGTGATCTTGCCAAAGACAGAGAGCATTATGAGCGGCCGGCGTGGTAAGGGATGTGTTCTTGGAAGATGCTTGCTTGCATCGTCACGTCCTGACGCACTGAGGGGGGATGGACCTTCGGATCCGCGTCACTGTGCCTGCGCGATAGGGCGTGCTGCCTATTGGACGGACTCCCTCGAGAATGAGAAGGTGTGACTGGCCCATTACGTCATCGTGCTAAAACGTGAGGACGCATAAACCAGGAAATATCCAGTCAATATAGAGGAGTGGTTTTAAATCCGCGTCATTGCGCTTGGACGCTCTGACGTACCAATCACATGACCTTGATACTCAGTCATCATTGGTAAAGTAAGACTACCAAGCTGAGGCTTGGTTCTTCGGATATTTCCACCCTTAGGATAGGCTAGACGGACAGTCAGCTGACTAAGGAAAACCCTCACATGACACAAATCCTGTAAGTCACGCCGCACAGGTGTCCCCGATGTAAATTTCCAGCACTTTTAAATAAATAGCGCAGCAGATGAGAGGTTAGCTTTACCCCAGTTGCAGACGAAACGCGTCGGGTGTATGACGCTACCACAACCATCTGTATACTGCGCTAAACGTACTATTTTCGTTCATATGAACTTTGTTATAACCCGATTTTTTTTTTATTGTAATTTTTAAATTGATACAATAAAACTTCCTGGTTATCCGGATTTTACACTATGTGGAGCCTTTTTTCTCCTTCTCCCTCTGTCTCAATTGAATGAGATCCAAACGATCGTTGGAGGACGAATCCGTGGTACCGCTCAGGATTGGGGACCCAACTAGGACCCTTTTGCCATGGACCAAGGACAGCTGTAACCCTACCGTACCTAACGGTGTAAGCTCATACGACTCACCGCCAACGGCCTGTGAGTCCACCACATCCGGTAAGGGTATTTTATATTACTTTCCGCCTTGCTGAGTATTGGAAGAGTCCACTGGGGACAGGAATAGATACTACTGTGAGATTTACATCTATGCTCCAGGATATCTCTGCTCGATTGAATGAACTGTTCAATACCCAAGGGACTTGCTATTTATTCCCACCCCAATTTCCATTACACATGTTTGCTTTTGATTTGAGGGTCCGGGATTATTTTACTGTGTACACACAATTCACATCATTGTTCACTATATAGCATGTTGCTACAAATGATTTCTCAGACCACTTGATTTTTGTATATATGGTATGTTTATTCTGTCTAGTGTTTTTGTGGGATTAGCAGGACCTAGTATTATTATATGCACAGGTGCTTTACATAAAACATTCACATTAATGTTTATTGGCAATACATAGCGCTACACTTTTTCTTCTTTTCAATATTGTACAGGTATCCTGGATGATACAGCGCCCTTCAAACAGAAAACACCTCCACCACGCCACTAAACCCTAAATTATCCCAAAAATTACTAATTGGTGCGAAAAATAAACCCCAAATAAAAGCAAAATATTTAAATAGTGTTGAGCTGCCCCTTAAAAAATAAATACATAAACCAAATATTTAATCCTAAATGTCAGTCGCTCACCAAATAACCCCTAAAGACACATAGGATAAATATGAGGCGCTCTAAACGTCTTAAATACCAAAGTGTTACTAACACAATAGTGGTGTGACCCTCTTATTGTGATCTTTACACCCCGGTGAAATATAGTGTTGCTGCCAACCTATAAGTTGTATAACAAATGACAATAAAGAAAATATATATGTGACACTCAAGTGAAAAAATGTGAACAATCACTTCACTCCATGCCGTGAAATTTCAAAACATCACATCAAAGTCCATATATTTCAAATAAATCAGCCCAAAAGGAACTGTTTGTGACAGAATATAGTTGGTGACGAAATATAAATCAAGTGTCCCAAAAAAAGTTTGCAATCTTTGATGAACACAATCGAGTGTCTCCGTGTGTCTTCCACCTCCCCACCGTGTTCAGTGAATCACACCCTCCAGAAATGCACTCACCGATTTATATTGCCAGCACTCTCATTCAAGGCAATAAACGCTTATTTTACCATACTCCACGGCAAATAAATCATTTGATGTCCATGGTGATTGTTATTCAATAGATCCACATGAAAGAAAATATAAAGTGCTCCAATAGTGTGAACCAGCAAACAAATTTTATTAAAACCACTGCAATCCTCTCATAATACACTCACATTCTTAAAAGATTAAAACAGCAGAAACCGTGTGCAATTCACTTTCAAACTTTGTGGATAAAACCCAATAACTGGCGGTCACGGCGGACCCGAGGTGTACTGTGGTGACACTTGATTTGTGGTGTTGGAGGTGTTTTCTGTTTGAAGGGCGCTGTATCATCCAGGATACCTGTACAATATTGCATTTGAATTACTTACCACTCGCAGCCATGGATGCATTTAATTTCTTAACGAATAGACAACTCAACCCCGAATCAGTCTTCTCTAATGATCAACCAATATTTGAATGTGAGGAAGACTTTTCGGCATTACTAAAAACACTTGATGGTTTGCTGGAAAAGCAAATTAAAACATGCTGGGATGTGTTCACGTTTGAACACTTCCGTAGAGAGAACCTCATTTTTAGAAGCCTAAGATGGGAGGTACCTCCCCAGGATGGTCTTAATGACCAGTCACATATGAATGAATGGCTGGAATTTTTTAACAAAGTAGGAAGGGAATTACAGGGATTAGTCCTGAAAAGGAAACAAATAAAATTGAGTATGTTGAATGAAAAGATCAGAACTCTACAAGAAAAATTGGAACCCA